>JAPFBL010000235.1:305000-352500 GCA_026182355.1 Hermatobates lingyangjiaoensis | reverse complement strand
GTCGACGAAGACCGAAACATGTCGATGATATACAAGAATAAAAACTTTGGAGAACTGATTTATCTTGTCCCAAACTTATGGAAGCCAGAGGTAAGAATATTTGAAAAATTAATTCGAAAATGCGTCAAAATTGAAATAGGCATAGGTTTTAATAGAACATATATATATATATATATATATATATAGAGAGAGAGAGAGAGAGAGAGTGATGAGAGAGAGAGAGAGAGAGAGTGAGAGAGAGAGTAGCAGTTTGCTTCTCAACGCGAGTATATATATATATTTCCCTTTTTTATCTCCCTTTATTTTTTATCCTGGCACGCATAGAAGTTTTACAAGATCAATACTTTTTGGCATTTTGTATATAATTATATATACAAATAACTCTTAGAGCACTAAATTGAGTTTTATTTGCTATATTAGTTTCAGCCTACAAAACAATTCATCATTACTCTTTTATTATAAATAATCACTTACCATAAATGATAATAAGATAATAATTATGGTAATCTACATTAAATATTGCTAAATGAGATAGTAAAAAATTCACTACTAATTTGTTTTACTGTAATTTAAACTATATTGATTGGTTGAATTCTATTCAAGAATTAATTGAATAGTCACTCCTGCAAGAGAACTTTGAATGGTTAACTTTAAAGTCATCTTAGATTGAAGGTTATAGTCAACAATTCTTAAACCTGTTTGGTTAAAGTTATTACAAATAACAACATTTTAAAGATAAAACATTTGTTTGAAAAAATGTTTTGCCAGAAACCTTAATTTTTCTTGTAGTTATTGTGGAAAAGAGTTATTTATTTTAAATATAATGAGTAAAAAAAAATTCTGGAATACGAAACTTATTTTTATGTTTTTACTTAAAAGAAACATTATACTGTTCTTATAAAGTTAAATAAATTTAATTATTTAATAATTAAATTATTTAATAATTTTAAAAATGTAATTTTATTTTAAATATTAAATGTATGTTTATTTAATATTTAAATATTAAATATTAATTGTTAAATGTATTTTAAAATAAATCATATGCGAAAAAATTTACGATTCAAATGTACTTTATTTGTAAAATTTTGAATATTTTTACTCAATTATTGTTTAAGGCTGAAGGAAATACATCATTATAATTCTAGAATCAAATTACAAGAAGCATAAAAAATGAAAAATATTTGAATACATATAATGAACTATAGAAATATTTTAAAAACTACTAAATCCTAAATTATTTTTGTTAGTTTAGTGGATACTATGATAATGTATAGGCACAGTAGAACTTAATACATTCATATGAATTGGTACATCATCCAAAATTAATTACAGAATAATTATTCTTCACCCTCAAACACTTCTGTGTACTTTTGCTGATGATACAGCGATCCTATCCCGAAACCCTGACCCCACTATTTCCACAAATATCCTCCAAGAACACCTAAATAGCATTGAAGCCTGGCTGCAAAAGTGTATTTAAATATTAATATAAATAAAAGTTTTCACGCAACTTTTACGTTAAGAAAAGCACCATGTCCCAATGTTGAATACGATCATTGCAATCTAAAATCCTCCACACTATCACAAATGCTCCGTATTACGTCAAAAACTAGACCCTTCATAAAGACCTAAAAATTCCATTCATCCAAAACCTTGCCTCTGATCGTTATAAGTCACTTCACAACAACCTTTCCTCTCACCCAAATCCATTTGTACGAATCCTTGCTTCCTTCTCACCTTCTCAGAACCCACCAAGACGACTCAAGAGAAAATGGCCCAGGGATCTACTATTACAATAATATACTTTAAAAAAAAAACAAAAAAAAACAAAGAGAAGTTGAACCAGTGGGTTTCATTCTTTGCTCATGTGCATCGATGTCATTGTGTAATCTATTACTACATATGCCTGTTACGCATAATATGCGTAGTTGTATATTTGTAAATAATGATGATAAAAAAAAATAATCTTAGAATAAACCTAAGAATTTTATAATTAATATAAAAGAAAAACGTATTTCTTGAAAAAAAATGCATGCAAGTGTAAATTAATGTAAATTTGATGTTATTTATATATTATAATAAGTAAAACCTATATAAAAGCACACAGAAGCCAGAGTAGTTCAGTGATTTGTCTACTTCCTCTGAACTTGTAAATCTGGGTTCAATTCTCACTTTGACTCGATTTATTCACACTGAAAGTGAAAAAAATTTGAGCACATCATCCCTCAGAGATGATGTTAAGCCATCGGATATGAATCTTACGAAGTTAGGTGCTTATGAAAAGCAGTATCATCGTAAGGTACATAGGCTTAAGGTGGACAAAACTTAGAACTCCCAAAGTAGAATCATTCGGGAGACACAATATTACCTTCTGTAATCATCGTCAGAGGTGTTGCTTCCTAGCACTCCAAAAAAAAAACACACTGTTTAAACAACCAACTAAATTTAGTATTTTCAAAATCAGATATCATTTTTTTTAAGATGATATATATTTATCTAGCTGATTTGTGGTCAGGCTAAACCTACAATGCCTTACAGTTGTAGGACTATCATGGGATTCCTTTGAATTCGGTAACGGCAAAGCCCGTTACACCGGGAGCAGGGCTTGCTACTAGTAGTTAATTACACCCCATCAGGGTGTCATTTTGTGAGGAGTGTTATTTGTACCTCATGTGAAAACGATACATAGAAGGAGATTAAAACCTCTCGTTTGCTAAATGCCAACTGGTCTGTGCTAGTAGGGGCTCGAAGGGGTGGTATCTAATCGTCCCCACTTTGAGCTCGCGTCCAGAGCCGAGCCTCTAGTAGGTAAGTACCAGTTGTCCAGTACAATCAGCTGAGTTCAAGGTCTTTTCCCACTGGTAAGGGTTTGGGGCTCTAGCTCCCCGATATGCTAAGCAGGCATCCTCCCGAAAAGTTACTGCTTCTCACACAGCTACTAGAAGGGTCTACCCAACTTGGGTGAGAACCAACAGCCACTACGGCTCCAACCTCACTTGGCGGAATGGAGAGAGAACTCCTCCCAAGGCCCCCCGCCGCCTGTAGTACCGACTTATTTTAAGAGTTTCAGATCAAACTCCGGACCAAAGGTCCTACTGAACCTGCTCAGCTACAGGTAAGGTTAGTGGCCTTTATAGCCCCTGGTTCAAAGAACCTGTGGATATAAGCCAATGCAGCTTATGATAGAGCTGCATGGCCCCACTAAGGGCGGCTGTCTACCTGATAGCATCATGACTTACAATGCCTTTTTAAGATATGCAACAAATACTTTATTTTTTCTTTATTTATTTTATATTGTAATTCTTTATATTTTTAAACATTTTCCTTTAATAAGCCACAGAAGGCTGCACTTCATGGCTCAAAAGGCAGCATGCGGCTTTTCTGCAAGTTCCCCACGCCTGTGATATCAATGATTTTGACAATAATTCACCTACAGAAAGTTTAAGTGTTCACCAATCTAGACTACTTCTTGTGCACATAAAAAAAAAATATTTTCATGAATTTTTAATGAATTATTTAATGTAAATTTACGCAAATATCATCCCTCTTAAAACTAAATAAATTATTTAAACTCAAGAAGTTTGTTCCTCTGCAAATTTGTTATTCAGTTTTGAAAGACCAATAAAAACCACCTGATGAAGATAACTGAAATTGAATAAATGGTTGGAGTCATTTAGTAATGTAAAAGGTTTTTGGATGGTTTTGGTTTTGAGAGGTCAAAGTGGAGAGAAGAGGGCAGTAGATGGATCAATAAGCTGCCCTACCAGGGTCACGTGACGTCACAGAGCGTCTGCATGCAATCCGTGACGTCACAAGGTACACCTACTACATGGTACATTAATATTTCTCTACATTGATTGATAACTTCTCCTTTCAAACAGATGCTTTAAAATCAATAAAAGGGTATACAGTTACGCTTATCATTCCTATTTTAAGCATAATTTACCAAAATATTTTTTCTACATTATTAATGTATTTGCTAAGTTCTTTTTTTTTTAATAAAAGTTCTATTCTAATAAATTAAACACATTATTTGTAATATACTATTAAAGAAATTGATAACATTAAAAAATTCATAAATGGAACCAAAATCTCCTGACAGAGCACGTTCTCTTCAATAATACAAACCTTGCATCACACTTTCATTTCCTTTATTGAAGAAAGTCAATGAATTTCATCTTCATTCATAAAATTAACTACAAAAGAACATTTTAAAAAAGTTATCTTTTTATTGCGTTTACACTCAACTTCAATTACAATTAATAAACATCTTTATAACTTTCTAATATTTATTTTATTCAGTGTTTTTTTTATCTCTTTCTTTATTTTCCCTTTTATTAAATATAGAATTTTTTTGATCGGGTGTCCTGGATTGGTTGCTCCGTCAATTATCAACTGTCGTTTTGCCGATTTACTGGGTCCCTTCTCTCTTTTTCTCCTCCTGATAACGGATTTACCAAAAATTAAAGACAACGTTTGCTTATACTTGTATGTGTCATATGTTATTTATTAGTATAGCTTATATTTTAAGATGTATATACATATTATCTTACTAATGTTTATTGTTCTTTTTGGATCGTTTACACATATACATATATATATATATATATATATATATATATATATATAAAACTAAAATTTAAAAAAGAACACATAGAAAGGAAACTACTGAACTCACTACTATATTTCGATGTCCTCGTCTTCAGGAAAAGAAGTGAATCACTCCAAAGGCTGATAACGACTGACTTGGCGTTCGAACTGAAGCACTCAAACAGTGTAGCCAACTTTCGGAGGAAAGGTAGTCAGGGAAGATAAAGAGATAAAAGCCAAATAAAAATTAAAAAATGAAAACATTTAACTAAAATAAAATTAAAAGCTGATAACAACTTTAAAAAAAAAAAAAAAAAATCAACGATTGAGGTTAAGCCCAGGAGCCGGCCGATCTACCGCCCAGAAGACTAATAAGTGCTTCTTCTGAAGCTCTCAGAGTAACTTTCGAATTAGTCTGATGAATCTGCCTCAGGACCTGTACACGGAAGCAGTCATTAAAACTGAGTCCGTGAGAGCTGGCATGAGTAGCAACGGGAAGGTCACTGCGTTTGCCAACGGATGACCTGTGATTATTCATACGCAGGCTTAGCCTGGTGGAAGCCAAACCCACATAAAAAGAATCACACTGGGTGCAATCCAAACGGTAAACGCAGTTACCAGAGGTACAAGAGGTCTTGTGAGAGATAGAGTAGGTGCGTTTACTATGGACAGAGGTAAAGGAAGGAACAGGACTGATGATAGGACAAGTAAGACATCCACGACGTCCACATTGAACCATACCACCAGCAGTTTTTGGAGGCTTAGGAGAAGAGATGTGAGAGAAGATAGATTGAAGATTAGCAGGTTTGCGATAGGAAATGGAAGGTGGCTCACTAAAGACTGAAGAAGTACAGGAGGAAGAAGAAAGTATAGGGAAAAACTCCCTGAGAACTGCACCCAGCCTATGAGCACCAGGAAAATAAGTGGTGATGAGGAAATTCGCGTCACTGCGATCTCTCCTAGGACCTGAATTATGATGAACGTCTGCAGGGACTATACGGTTGTTAATGAAATTAGAAGGATATCCTCGGTCAGAAAGTTTCTGTTTCAATAATTCTATTTGGAAGGAACGATCTTTCATTCTGCTACAAATTTTATGGAGGCGTATGGACAATGATCTGGGGATAGCTTTTTTTACGTGGGAGGGATGGCAACTATTGAAATGAAGGTACTACTGGGCGTTAGTAGGCTTGATATGGACAGATGTAGAAAGATGACCCCCATCGTAGGTTCATCGTTTCTTCTAATTGTATATATATATATATATATACAAAACTAAAGTTATCGGGACTCGGTCAGTTCTTCAGGTTCAAATTAAACTCTCATTGCCAACGTTTCGGTCTTTATTTAAAACCTTTTTAATAGGCAGAAGTATGAATTTTGAAACAGAAAAACTAAGTATTACATTACAAATTGTTTTACAAAGAAAAAAATATATGGATTTTAACAAGAACTGTAGTCTGAATGAACACGTGACACTGAACTGAAATTTTCTACGACTGAACAAAAGTCTAAGTTTTAATCCCATAATATTTGGTAGTTTAAGAGTTCAGATTTATAGTTTCAAAATCCTATCGATGTTAAAAAACAAATTTAAATAAGCAAAAAGCCTATATTAACAACAACTACTTGCTGCATATCAAAAAAAAAAAAAAAAAGTAAGCTCAATATTACATAATGAACCACTAGACTTTTGTAGTAATTTGTAGGCGGCGAAGGAAAAATTGCATAACTAGAAGAAATATAGCCCTAACAAACTCGGGTACAGATAAAAAAAAAAATAGTTGTAAAAATGAACTGTGGTAAATTCAAAAATTTAAAAGCAATGACTTTTTTGATGTGGGGTGCAAAATAAATGTTGTAATTAAAAAAAAATTGAGGTACAAAATTTATAAAATTCTGATTGACTTAAACTAAAAACTATAACATGATTACATTAACAAAAGCGATTGACAAAATATTAGTTATCCTCAGCCATGGAAAATTTGGAATAAAAAAAATTTTTTTTTTTTCATGATTACTGTAGATACTTTTTATATGTTTTTAAAACAAATATATCTATTTTAAAGTAATTTAAGTAATCAAAAAATAAATGAAATTATAAATCTAGGAAACACTTAAAAACTGATGGTTCTTGCTAAATAGAAGACATCAGGTGATAATATAAGGGGATGTCAGATTCTTCCGCCTCAATCCTTGGTTCACTGAACCGTTTTCCCTTTACAATACCCTCTCTCTGTATCCCTTCATCTTTCTTGCTTCTCAAATAAACTAAGTTTGCAGTCACTTCGTGACAAAACGTAATCAAATCAAAATCAACAAAACCTTTCTTTTTTTTTTCTTAAATATATCATTTTTATTTAAATGTTTTAATATTATATATTTTAAAATTATATATAATTTTTAAATATATTCCTTAGTTTTTAGTTATTTATTTCTTTAAAGAGTCAGGTTATATTTTAAATATATAAACTTAATTTTTTTTACAATAAATTTGAATATGCTAATAGAAAAAAAAACCTTCTCTTGATACGTACTTTAAGGTGAGATGGTATATTTTTCAACTCTAAAGTACTAATGGTATAATTAAATGCAAATATATTCATGAAAACATCAAAACAGAAATGATTTTATTTTATTTATATTTTAACTTAAATAATCATTCAAAATTTATAAAATTCTGGTTGACTTAAACTAAAAACTATAACTTTATTACTCATGTAACAAAAATATTTTTAACAATATATATATAAAGATTTCACATAAACACGTGAAACAACAATCAATGATCAAGCCACAATAAGAAATGGGAAAACAAGACTAAGATCTTTCAACCGTAACAAGCGGTCTTCGTCAGAGTCAAAAACCTCAATTGGGTTTTTGACTCTGACGAAGACCGCTTGTTACGGTTGAAAGATCTTAGTCTTGTTTTCCCATTTCTTATTGTGGTTTGATCATATATATATATATATATATATATATATATATATATATATATATATATATTATTTTTTTGATGAGTTGAATAAGAGAAGAAACACCAAGTCTATAGATAAAAGATTTTATCACTATGTCCATGCGTTTAGAACATTTAGTGTTTCTTAGGTTACAACTGCGGTATAAAATGTGAATAGAAAATGTGAAATTGAATACAGAAAAATACAACAAATATATAAACTATATATAAAGTTTATATTTTTATAATATAAATAATATTTTTATTATTTATTTATATTATATATATATTTTTATTTATTTATGTTATAATATATATAGATAAATAATATTTTTGTATTGTTTATATATATGTATGAGTTTTTTTGTATTCAGTTTCACCTGTTTATATTCATATTATATATAGTAGATGAAAGCTAAGAATGGGGGCCAGGTTAGCTCATTGGTTAACGTACTTGCCTCTGGGCTGGTCCGGGGTTCGATCCCCACCTGGCCTCAATTAATTCACGCCGGAGGAGAATAAATATCCTCCTTCATACTCCAATATACCGAATGAGTATGTTGTCCTTCGGAGAGGACGTTAAGCCGTCAGTCCCGAGCCTTTGCTATATCAGGTACTCGTTAAAGATCCCAACTTGAATGCACTTGAATTAGGCAAAATTTAGGACTCCCAATGTAGAATCTGTAGAATCACCGATCGAAGAGGATGTTAAGCCGTCAGTCCCGAGCCTTTGCTATGTCAGGTACTCGTTAAAGATCCCTACATGAAATGCACTTGAATTAGGCAAAATTTATGACTCCCAATGTAGAATCTGTAGAATCACCGATCGAAGAGGATGTTAAGCCGTCAGTCCCGAGCCTTTGCTATGTCAGGTACTCGTTAAAGATCCCTACTTGAAATGCACTTGAATGAGGTAAAATTTAGGACTCCCAATGTAGAATCTGTAGAATTACAGATCAAACAAAAAGCCAGTAAATGGCTGCCATTATCACCCGCTAGGGGATCAGTTTAAACAGTAAAAAAAAAAGAAAAAGAAAAACCTGAGGATGAAGACTAAGTGTTCGAAACGCGCTGACTTTGGATAAAATGTTTTTTGTTGAGACTTAGTGTTTTTCCTCTTATTCTAATCATGAGAAAATACAACGGTATAAATGCCCGCATAACTTGTAAACTATTACCAAATATTTCAAGACTTTTTGATAATTCCTTTCTCTTAATATAAATAACTTCCTTTTGAACATATATTACCTGCAACTATTAAAAACATAAACGTCAATCTCAGATTTAAGAAGATATTACTTACTTGTTGTTCTGACTGGAAGATAAACAATTAAACCATGTTGGAAAAAATATATTTATGCCATTGTTGTATTATGTTTCGATTTGTGTGTTTAAATCGGTGCAAATACGAGCAGTAACTGTTTACACTCTGAAAGCATTTCCCAGCTAATTTACAAGTGCCTGAAGAATAATTAATTAATTTGCAACTGAAATAAATATTTGCTAAGGAAATATTTATAAAATAGTAATATATTTTTATGAAATATTTATAACAAACAAAATTTAGTTCACTTCATATGTCTTTATTAAAAACAAAAGAAAATATTTTTTGACCACAAATGCATCTTTAAGCAAGAAATTTTGTTTCAATTTCTACCGTTTTCTTAAGTGTCAATGATGTATTACTTAAATTTTATGTAACGGGATCTTTCAAGTGCCAAGTGATCAGTGAAAAGGAAAAAAAAAATTCTGTAATTACTTACTATCAATTATTGTTCATTTTACTCTAGAACTATAAATTCTTCTTAAATCACAGAGCTGTCTATATTTAAGACATTACTATGAATCGCAGATGGTACTAGTTTGTTTATTTATTAATATTTGTGATTTGTCATATATACATGTACACACACACACACACACACACACACACATATATATATATATATATATATATATATATATATATATATGATCAAACCACAATAAGAAATGGAAAAACAAGACTAAGATATTTCAACCGTAACAAGCGGTCTTCGTCAGAAAGAAACTGAGTTGGGTTTTTGACTCAGTTTTGACTCTGACGAAGACCGCTTGTTACGGTTGAAAGATCTTAGTCTTGTTTTCCCATTTCTTATTGTGGTTTGATCATTGATTGTTGTTTCACGTGTTTATGTGAAATCTTTATATATATATATATATATATATATATATATATATATACTCGTATAGTTCACACAGGAAAGAGAAAAACAAACAAAGACACACACAAAAAAGACTCACAACGATATTTCGACAGTCGTCTTCATCGGGCAGAAGTAGTCCCTTTGAGTAGCTGAAACTAACTCAATATATATATATATATATATATATATCTAATATATAATTTTGTTCGTCTGTATGTTTGTATGTCCGTTTGTCCTCTATGCATTCCTCACAGACTTGACGAATCTTTCTGAAATTTTACATGTGGCCACATGTGGTAATAAGGAAGGTTTTAGGCCACTTTGCAAAGCACCAATAATTTTGTTCGTCTGTATGTTTGTATGTCCGTTTGTCCTCTATGCATTCCTCACAGACTTGACGAATCTTTCTGAAATTTTACATGTGGCCACATGTGGTAATAAGGAAGGTTTTAGGCCACTTTGCAAAGCACCATCCCCCCACTGGGAGCCCACATCAACCATAGACAAAAACCTTTGCGCATCCCTGGCTTACACTAAGGGCTCCCAGTGGGGGGATCCCACATCAACCATAGACAAAAACCTTTGCGCATCCCTGGCTTACACTAACCACATTCCCTTAGTACAAGCCTAAAACGAAAAGTGTGTGTGTGTTTTGCTAACAAAACACATACACACACACACACACACACAATAAGTAGTTTCACATTGTATTTAAGCAGAAAAATGTAAATAATTAAATACGTTCCCTTTCTTTAAATTAATGCTTATATTAGCAACACTGAGAGAAGGGGACTATTTTAAAATGAATTAATTCAGATGGCATTGATTAGAGGAACAGTAGAGCTGAATCATTCTAAAAAGGCGCCAATTATACTCCTAGTTTAGTTCTCCGCGTCATTCCAATATCTTTAAACCTTTTTATTGTGTTAACCATTTAATTTTTGAGGCATGCTGGAGAATATTTGGATTTCTTATGCATGATCATTATCCAACAGTTGTTCACCTCTCTGTCCATCTAGAAAATGGACAGAGAGTCTACTTTACAATGCTTTTTCCTCAGAATGTTATTATTTGAAGTGAAAGGTCCAACCTCATTTAATGACCTTAGAACAGTGAACGGGATTGTGTATCCAACTTACAGAGAAGCTTGCTTGCAGAGAGGATTGCTTGAAGATGATGCTCAATGGGATGCTACACTTTCAGAGGCCTCAGTATCAACTTCTCCTTCTGGACTAAGAACACTTTTTGCAATGCTTCTCAATGCATGCAATGTTAGTGACCCTGTCAGACTTTGGACAAAGTACAAGGATGATTTAACAGAAGATTATCATTATCAAATGCAGTTACAATTTCCAGAAATTGAAATTACTTACAATGATCAAATCTACAATAAGTCATTGATTGACATAGAAAATAAAGTTCTCACTATGGGAGGGAATGAACTTCAAATTGATGGTCTTCCTAAACCCATCAGAAACAATGAAAGTGGATTAAGCAGAGAAATGTTAAGAGAAACCTCTTATGACATAGAAGCTCTAACCAGATTCATTAATGAAAATGAGCCAAAGCTCTTACCAGAGCAAAATAGAGTTTATGTGGAAATTTTAGATTCAGTTCAAAAGAATCATGGAGGCATTTTCTTCTTGGATGCTCCAGGTGGTACTGGGAAAACTTTTGTGACTAAATTGGTACTAGCTAAAGCAAGGCAGAAAGGAAGAATTGCTCTGGCTGTTGCATCTTCAGGAATAGCAGCTACACTTTTGCCAAATGGAAGAACAGCCCACTCTACATTCAAGCATCCCATAGATTTGTCCAGTAATGAAAATCCTTTTTGCAATATTACTAAAAGTTCAAACATTGCCCAAGTTCTCAAAAAATGTAGTCTTATCATCTGGGATGAATGTACTATGGCACACAAGAAAGCTCTGGAAGCTGTTGATAGAACTTTGAAAGATATCAGAGAAAATGACTTGCCAATGGGAGGAATAACTTTAGTTTTGTCTGGTGATTTTAGACAAACTCTCCCAGTGATCCCAAAAGGTACAAAAGCAGATGAAATAAAAGCTTGCTTAAAGTCTTCAAGATTGTGGAGGAATGTGAAGAATCTTAAACTCCAAACAAATATGAGAGAATATTTGCAAAGAGACCGATTGTCTAAAATTTGCAGAAGCAATTTGCAGAAGATTTATTGGCCCTTGGAGGAGGAACTGCACCATTGGATAATGATGGTTTATTAGATCCATCAAGAATAAGTACAACAGTGAAAACAGAAACTGATCTGATTTGTAATGTGTTTCCAAATCTACAAGAAAATTTCAAGTCTGAGAAGTGGTTGTGTGACAGGGCTATTCTAGCACCTCAAAATTCTACAGTGAATTCAATCAATTCTCAGCTAATTAATTCCCTGGAGGGAGGCACCATGAATTACAAATCTATTGACACTGTTATTGATCCAAATGAAGCAGTAAATTATCCAGTTGAATTTTTGAATTCTTTGGAGATGTCTGGTCTGCCTTCTCATAAATTAGAACTTAAAATTGGTGCCCCAATAATGTTACTTAGAAATTTAGATCCACCTAAGCTTTGTAATGGGACTAGATTTGTTATCAAAAAAATGATGCCTCATGTTATTGAAGCAATAATTCTATCTGGATGTGCAGCAGGAGAATCAGTTTTCATACCCAGGATACCAATATCACCAACTGATTCTTTAATTCAATTCAAGAGGCTGCAATTTCCAATAAAGTTATGTTTTGCCATGACTATTAATAAGTCTCAAGGTCAGACTCTGAAAGTAGCAGGCTTACACTTGAAAGAACATTGTTTCTCACATGGTCAACTTTATGTTGGCTGCTCAAGAGTTGGAATTAAATCAAATCTGTTCATATATGTACCACAAGGCAAAACTAAGAATATAGTTTACAGAGAAGTATTGTAAAGGATTGTGAAATGTACGATTTGCTTTCAAGATAATTGAAAATATGAATGTCTCATACAGTTGTCTTAAATATGATATTGTATATCTTTGTCTAATTATGAAGAAATATATATTAGAAATAAAAATTACTATTCTGTCTATCATTTCTTCTCTTTATTCCCGAGCAACGTCGGGTACTTCTGCTAGTACAAAATAAAATTTCCAGAACTCGGTCAGTTCTTCAGATTCAAATTAAAGTCTCTATGCCAACGTTTCAGTTTTTATTTAAAATCTTTTCATTCGCAATTTTTCAAGTATATAATTTTGAAAAAAAAACTAACAAGAAGTGTTTGTGTGTGCATGTGTGAGTGTATGGGTCTTTATATCTCAAAAAACAATAAGTTCTAATCACCAAATTTCATATATATATATATATATTACTCTTAACCCTGAAATGGCACCAATATTGCTTTTATTTAGAAGGTATTTTGTCTAAAGAAATAAACTTCTTTTCAATTTAATAGAAAATCTCTTCACACGATTTTGATTAAAGTCTTTGTAATTTCGGTTTCTCAGTTGACATTTAATATGTATGGGATCCAAGCTTCCAATAAATTGTCCTTTAGAGTAAAAATAGACTATGCATATTGTCACAACCATAAAGGTTAAAAAAGATAATCATGTTATGAATACTATATCAAAAGCTTGGGTCATATAAGAATCTGTTTCCATACCTTGATAACAAGAAACAACAATTAAAATTATCCCTATCAATCATATTCAGTGAATTTATTTCAATAACTATTGCTATAATTTTTGAGCGTTACAAAGGGTCACGGGTAGACTAATAGTATAAAATAAATAGTAGATTGATATTTTATTTCTATAATATAGATAAAAATGTTAAATTTGCTATCAATATGCTTATCATTTAATAAATTCCTCTTAAATATAATTTATTCCAACTTCATGTGACTCAGGTTAATTATTATCAAAATTATAAATTATATTAATTATATAAAATTATATATTTACAATTAAAAGAAACGGTCCAGCGGACTTTTTTAAATAAAATGAATTCAAAACGAAGGAAACACACACAAAGATACAGACATAACTCACATCGATATTTCGACCATAGTCGTCATCAGGAGGTGTGAAGAGCGAAGAGTCCCGCAGGAAGTCAGGGTGGCGACTCTGTCTTCCTGCGGGACTCTTCGCTCTTCGCTCTTCACACCTCCTGATGACGACTATGGTCGAAATATCGATGTGAGTTATGTCTGTGTCTTTCTGTGTGTTTTCTTCGTTTTGAATTTATTTTATTTAAATTATATATTTACAAATAAATAAGAAATACATTATCATAAAAATATATCAATTTACTCTGACATTATTATATGTCATTATTATTATCATCTTAATTATTATTACATTACCATATAATCATTATTATAATCTTCAGAGTGATTGCACGTTGAGCTGCATGTTAACTATAATTTACTTTAATATATATTTATAACGATGTAAAGGAAGGCTGTGAGGTGTCAAAACCAGATTTCTGAGATAGTAAGCTCATTTACTTAAATTGAGGTCTCCCCAAATTACTTAAATTAAATTAATAAACATTCAAAATATGACATTTATATCGGTATTACTGATATTATATGACATATATATGACTAGCGAACGTACCCATCTTTGACGGAATCAAAAATTCTATTATACTTGGTATTCCAAAATGCCATTAGAAATTATAGAGTAGTAGAAAATATTATTAGTAGTCCAGTGTTAAACAAATGCCTCTGTATATACTACATTATGTATATACACTACATACACTACATACATATACATACATATATATGTACTCGTATACATATACACTACATACTAGCTGTCTGTCCTTCAGGTTCCTGGAAGAACAAACAGTTGGACCCTCTGACTCTTGAGCAAGTAAACTACAGTTAACCATGTGAGAAAAACTTGGTCTCGCTAACTTGAATTCCTGCGTTAGATAAAGTTTCCCCTTGCGGCTTAGTTAACGTCATTGCGAAATAGACTCTGACGGGACTTTGGAATCGTTTCAACGGAAATAGATAGTGGCTCGAATCAATGGTATGGGTGGTATACACACAGACTCTCCATTCCATACCCAGTCATGATGTCCGCCTCTGTGGCATATCTGTGCAGAGCACGAACACAGAGAATTTTGCTACTGCACAGTTTTGAGGCACTCGCGTTTCGTAACATGAAATTTGTTACTGCAACTAAATTGCAGCATGATTGGTGCTCCTACTTTAAGTTTCTACTCATGAGCAGGCAGTCCAGGAGAAATAAATTCAAAGACAAGATTCAGTTAAATAATGAACTGCTTCCTTATCACTAATCACTCTCTTAACTGACCTGTAAGTTCTTTCCTTGGCTTGATATAGCATAAGAACTTGTTTGTTGATATTAACCTGCCTGTTCATATTAATGGTTGAGAATTGCTCGTTCACAAAACTATTTATCCTTATTAAATAAAGTACACCCTCAACTCTGGGAAACACCTTTTCAAAGATGTCAAATACGTAATATATTCATATGATCAAATGAAATTAAAATCAACTAACAATACCTACTTGCTACACCTCTGTATTTTCAAAACAAACTTGTCTGTGAAGTTAGCAAAATACACTTAAAAGCCCATAACTTCGCTTCTGCACTGAATTATCAATCAATTCAGAGCCTGTATCTTAAGTTAGGCATACACAAATCTAGTGTCAAAGTCTCAGCTCGCTATCTTTAACGGTGGATGAGTTTACTTGTGACAAACGTTTTTGTTTTAAACATCCAGAACTTCACTTCTAATTTGAATTTCCAATCAATTCAGAGCCTATATTTTAAGTTAGAAATACACAAATCTAATGTCAAAGTTTCAGCTTGATATGTCTTATGGTGGCTGAGTTTACTTGTGACAAAATTTTGTGGACAAACCGACAGAAATTTTTCTAAGGGTGGATCGGTTTCTCCAATGTATGAAACGTAAAGAAAACTTAAAATGAGTCAGTTCTAAGCAATGTACAGACAAAATCATTCCTTTATTTATATAGATAAACAGAAGCAACATAAATATACAAAAATTAAATAAAACATTAATAGATTTATTGGTTAATAAAGCCTAAAAGTTATTTTTAACATATTGTTCTACAAACAGTTTGAATGATCAGATACTAATGAAATATAATGACTTCATTATTGTTTAAAAAAATTTTAAAACGAATTATAGTTTTAGTGCAAGATTATTCTTCTGAAGACTATATGCAATGTGTATCAAACAAATTTTTTTGTTAATTTTAATACCCTCAGGATATCGAAGGAAACAAAATTTTTAAAGATTCTTTAGTTTGGTTGCTTTTCTTTTTTTTTTTTAAAAAAAAAAACAAAAGGAAAGAAAAAGGGATTGAGAGCAACACCATGGGATGAAGACAAAGTAGTATAAAAAGGGAAGTGGTGGACCAAGAAGGCTTATTGGGTAGACTGATATTTGTGAAGAGACACGATGGGTGGAATGGGGTGTCCTTTGGGACCACACCCCTCCCTTTTTGCTTTTGCTTGCTTCCTGCCAACCCTTGTTTGACTGAGCCTCCTACCCCCGGACAAATATTTTATTAATCTCAGCATCCACTTATTCCCTTGACAACTCCACACACCACACTGTAGTAATTAAATTAAGTCTAGTTCATTTTCTTTATGTAATTATGTCTAGTAATTTCATTAAATCATTAATAAAATGTTTTACACAAAACAATCAAAATACTACTAATAGAAAAATACCGTAATTTATAAAAAAATTGCCATAAAATTTATATTGGTCAAACTGGTAAATCATTAAAAACAAGTGTAAAACAACACCAATATAACGTAAGTAGACAGGAAAAAAGTAGTGCCTTATTCTTGCATATAAAAAATGAAAATCATCATATTGATTGGACAGGAGCTTAATTTGTTACGTATGAAAAATCAATGTTGTTAAAAAATATTATTGAATCGTCTCTAATTAAATTAATAGATCAAATATTATAAACATTAGTAACGGTCTCTTCAAACTTGATACTTTCGTCACGAGGGCAATAGCCTCTTGAAATAGGGTTGACAGCTAGCGGATAGTTTTTTTACTTTTTCTTACTGTACTCCTTTGTTTCCACAAACATCCCTTTCTGAACATTAGTCCTTTCCTGCACTTTCACCCTTTTAAAATACCACTCTTTCCTCCCACTCTTCTCAACTCCTCACCAGATGTTTTCTGCATCTAGTGTTCAGTTGGGTTTTTGACTCTGACGAAGACCGCTTGTTACGGTTGAAAGATCTTAGTCTTGTTTTGCCATTTCTTATTGTGGTTTGATCATTACTAATAGAAACTAAATTTTTTTTGAATAATTCATTTAAAAATTATCTTCAACTCAATATTCTTATTCGAGTTAATATAATATCATTCGTCATCAATCGTATCTGGCGAGCTCGAGTGGGCTCGATCGGGTTTTTCTGGTTCCCATCTTCAAAACCAACTGAATGTGGATTTCATGTTCTGATATCCCTCATCTGCTATGTAAACCGTTAAAACCCTTTGGTTCTATACAGTTAACTCTATTATTTCAGTTTGTATGTTTATTTAATTATTAAATTTTATTATTTTATTCCTCATCGTTATAATTTAAGATAATTAATTAATAAAATTTAATAATTAAATAAACATACAAACCAAAATGTACAAGTACAGAAATGTTTACAATTTTTTATTTTAATACTCAAAAAATTTGAATGTCAGTAATCGCCTTTGAATGGTATTAAGTACGAAGTATAATACTATAATTGGTAGTTAATACTTTAAACTTTCTTGGTAATTATACTTTTAAATTGAATCTTTTCCATTTATCCTAAATCTTCTAGTAAATATAGCATAATTTTTCTAACCCCATACAAAAATAGTTAAAAGTATTTTAAAGATACAAAACTAAACAAAAGTGATATATAAGCAATTCTTTCAGCTCTTCATTCTATGACCGATTTCTAATATTTATGAAATATTTTTCATTATGCAATATTATTGTGAAGAATCAGTTTAGAAGTGTTCCTCTGGGACCCTGCCAAGCGTCAACTTGGCTGATTCTCAAGAGAGCCCTCATTCAGCTTACTACGCCCTTCTATCTACATCTTAACCTTCCAAAGAGAGAATCGTCATTGGACTTTAAGAAACAGTAGATTTCTATTTAAAATCAACACTAAATGAATGTTTTGATAGCAAATGAATGAGGAGAAATGGATTTTTTATAGATAAAATACAATAATTTCGTCTTCAAAATCCATGCTAAAATATATCCCAAAATATAGTAACCAGGGAAAAAATCGTTTTAAATGTATTGATAGTGTATTGCTCTTAAAACTGGTTTTTATAATTTTTTTTGTTTATATATATATATAACTTTAAATTACACAAAGCACGACACAGAAAAGACAATACAAAGAAAACTTACAGAATTCAATATTTCGAACTGTTGTTCGTCATCAGGAGAGTAGACTTGAAGAGAGGACGAAGTGAGAGAGATCTCCCCACGTCGAAGAACGGAGCGCGAATATATATATATATATATATATATATATTATCAACAGGAAAACGATCCACAAAGAACGACAAACATTTCACAGTAAACTATAGATACAGAGTGAAGATACGAACACACTTACAGTTTCTAAATTTTGGTTGAACCGTCATCAGGAGAGTAGAGTTAGGGGCACCAAAAACACTTGCGAAGTGACCCAACGGATGGGTCTCCAACTGTCACTTCGCAAGTGCAATATATATATATATCAATGATCAAACCACAATAAGAAATGGGAAAAACCCAGTTGGGTTTTTGACTTTGACGAAGACCGCTTGTTACGGTTGAAAAATCTTAGTCTTGTTTTCCCATTTCTTATTGTGGTTTGATCATTGATTGTTTTTCACGTGTTTATGTGAAATCTTTATATATATATATATATATATATTCAATGTTTTGTTATTGAGGGCTAGGTCAAATAAAAGAAAATAAACTCCTTTCTTTTCTTTGACCTAGCCCTCAATAACAAAACATTGAATAGAATAGAAGAGGTCAATAACAATTTTTGAGTTTATATATATATATATATATATATATAAGTATCGACCGTCAAATAGAAACAAAATTAAAGTTTATCGGAACTTGGTCAGTTTTTCAGTTTCAAATTTCAAGATATACACACACACACATACATACATACATTTCCAAATGAAAATATAAAATCCAGTTACAAGAGCATCTAGACACAAATCTGTCAATATCTGACAGATTTTTTTTTGTTATTTTATTTTAGCATAGATTGTAAAAACTAAATTTTCTTATTTTACTCATGAATAAAATCTAAGACATTTTAAACTAAAATCTAAAACATGTATAAAGTCGGTCAAAAGATATAAGCAACTTTTTCCCAGGTTACTATATTTTAGGATGGTTTTTGAAGACTAAATTATTATATTTAATCTATAACAAAATCTATTTCTCCTCATTCATTTGCTATCAAAACTTATTCATTTATTATTGATTTTAAATAGAAATCTACTGTTTCTTAAAGTCCAATGACGATTCTCTCTTTGGAAGGTTAAGATGTAGATAGAAGGGCGTAGTAAGCTGAATGAGGGCTCTCTTGAGAATCAGCCAAGTTGACGCTTGGCAGGGTCCCAGAGGAACACTTGCCTAACCTAGAGAGAGATCTTTTTATTTAACTGTGTCTCTTCAACGAACAACATTATCCATTCTTTTAAACAATTCTGTAAAATACGCTTAATTAAAGTGTTCATTTTGTATTTTCAAATCTTCTTCCATATTTATTTTAGTACATTGAAATCAGTTATGAAAAACATTACAGTTATGACGTCAGAATAAAATAAAATAAGACCACAAAACAAAAGTCATTACAAAGAAATAAATAATACCAAATACACAAATAATAATAAACACACTTATTAAATTTGTTATTTTTGACAAATAATCTTTATTACATTTTCTATTTGATAGCTCTTGGGACACCCTGTATATTCAATGTTTTTTTGACTGATTGCCATTTCTATAGTTTCTCTATTTAATATCTCTTCCATCAGTGAGGTATTTTAAACCCACAAATCTGGTATCATTAAAAACATTGATGAAAGCTGAATACACAGAAGTGTGAATAACATATTCTATCAACTATATTAGTAATAAACATTTTAAATTATAAAAAAAAAACTACGTGAGCGACATGTACAGATTCTAGCAAAATAAATATGCCAATATATATTTTTTTACATTTACATTACCACCAATAAAAAAAATTATCATCATTAACAACGCATTACAAATTAATTTCATTTTAATTCAAAGGAAGTGATAGTTTTTGTTCATTGTATTTAATTGACTTTTGAATCCCTCCCATATAATATAGTCAACGTCAAAAGATATATAAAAGTTTATGGGTTTCAAATGAGAAAGCAAATTTTGAGATTGTTATTGAAACTTAGGGAGTAAAAACGTTATTATTCGCTATTTCCCAAGAGTTCATAAGCATTCAAAAATCACAAGATATGTTTGAGAATAATATAAATACTTTTATATTATTTATATACATCCCTCAATTTTTAACCACTTCTTCTGATTCTTAACAGGAGCCTTTTCAATCTTGGAAATCAATCCCTCACAGAGCGTAGATAACTACTTTGAACTGTGTGACACCCCTGAAGGCATGCACTGATGTGGACGTTGCAGTTGTTTAGATGTCTCCTCATTAACTTTCACTCGTTTTCACTCCAAATAGCTTCCTTATTAATACAAATCCGGCAAAAAATACCAATAACAGTTTTATCGTTTTGACTTGTAACTAGTTTTATGCTAATCTTTATAGATCCGCATCTACCATTTCATATAAACAATCAATAAAGTATACCTCTGTCAATAAGCAAAGTAGACATTCTAGTGCTATTCCCGCAAATTCCCACAGTCTCAGCTTTAATGATCGTTTTAACTCCAAACATTAAAACAATTTCTTCATCACGATTGATAAGTTAATGTAAGATCCTTTGAAGAAGAATATATTTGTCTCCTAAATATATAGGACGTCATATTCATGCCGTAAACTTAAACTGCTAAATATTTGTAGAGTAAAAATCTAATGAAATGATCTCCACAAATAAAAATTTAATGATATAAACAACGCGTTCGAACACGTAGTGTTCTTTCTCAGGCACTAACTAAAAAATACAATGACACCAGAGAGTTATCTATAGTACAAAGTAAATAAGTACAAAAATTAATATAAAATAAAATAAGGCAGAAAGTACGAACCTAAGGATGAGTGCCTCTGAATAAAACTGACTGGAAGAACACTACGTGTTCAAAATGCGTTGTTTATATCATTAAATTTGTATATGTGGAGACCATTTGAATAGATTTTTACCCTACAATGAGTAAATACCACATAATAACTGATTGCACTACATTAGAATGCTAAATATTTATTTTTATATCATTTTTGTATATCTTTGTTTTTTTGTAGAAATATACCGTTCTTATTTTGGTAACAACTATTTCAAAAATCCTATCATTTTTTTTATCTTGTAACATTTTCTATTCCAACAACTTTCTTCGTTCTGTATCATTTTTGTGCCCGTATTTTTAAAAAGTTTATTCTAGAATCTTCAATAAAAGAAAACCCGTTAAAAGCTTTAATTCTATTTTATTCTTTGATTACTGCACTGACTTAGTGTCATAAATATGTTTATTGTGATGATTAAGGTCTCTTTATTGTAGAACTTTTTAATGGAGCTATTAAGTAAGTTGAACTTTTGAAAATTTAGTTCTACTCGGTTGATTTCTGTTCCTATTTCTTCAGTTTCATTGTATGCCATAAAACTTACGCAAATATGTATATATATATTTTACAATAAACACATATTAGTATCGCTATGACTTTGACGAACACACCTTGTTTTGTTTGAAAAATTTCAGTCATTTTTTTGATTTCATACTGTGGTTTAATTTTTGATATATACGTATATATATTATTTATATAATATAAACAACTTTTATGCACAATTGTATATAATATATACTGTATATAATAATTATTATATACCAATAATTTATCAATTTTCTGTTGAATTAAATTTTGTATTATAAAGATTCCTTTTTATTATTATTTTGACTCCATTGTTGGTCTTCTTCAGTTATTTCTATTTTTATTACTTTTTTCGTTTTTGTTGTGGCCAACCTGCACATATCTGTGAAGCTGTCTAGTTTACTTTCGTCTTCTTGCCACTCAATTCCTTTCCTGAGGACGACCGTTAAAAGAGTCAAAATTTGAACGTGAGTCCTAGTATCTGTTTTTCATTCACCTTTCTTTAAGTTTTCAAAGTTGTATATATATATATATATTGATATAGTTTCTCGACCACTGATATTTCAAATTCACGTAAGGGGTTATTGAGGATTTTGGTCATAAAACATACAACTCCTGATCATCAGCCGACGTTTCGCCAAAAGTTGTTTGGCATTTTCAAGGCTAAAAAACAATAATAATTTTTAAATAATATAATAGTTTTAATAGTAATATATTATTATTATTATTAATAATATAATATAATAATTTAAATTAAAATAATTTTTTAAATAATAATAATAATAATAATAATCATCATCATAATAACACTAGGTATTTTATGATACTTTTGTGGTTCTCTGTGTACTATAATTGTTGTTTGTGTCGTTTGTTTTCTGTTGGATGGTGTTCGATGATGTATTTATCTTGCTTTACTTATGTCGATTAATAAATTGTTTTTTAGCCTTGAAAATGCCAAACAACTTTTGGCGAAACGTCGGTTGATGATCAGGAGTTGTATGTTTTATGACCAAAATCCTCAATAACCCCTTATGTGAATTTATATATAATAAAAATTTAACAGTAACAGTTAATTTTCAAAGCAAATTTTATGCATTTATTTATAACTTTGTTCATCGGCAACTGTAAAAAAATTTGAAAATAAAAATAATATACTATTCCAGTCTTGACTTAAAATGATCATGAATTTGAATAAGAGTTTTAAATATATTTGCTAGTATGATTAAACATGCTTCGTAGCTATGTTTATAGCCGTGTATGTTTAGTTGTGCTGTATATTAATGAAAACATTATAAGTATGTATTTTGTGGAGAAGTTATTATATGAACTGAAAGCACTCAAGTTACAACAATCATGTGGAAAAGGTTTTGTATCTTTTGAATAAATTGTTCTGCAAAATAAAAACATTTCAGAGATATTTATTTTGCTTTAACATTTCAAAATGGCTTATGTTTCTTTTACCAGACTATATACTCATTTGTATTATCTTACAAAAATAAATATTCACTCATTAATAAAACATGAAACCAAAAAAAAAAAAGTAGAAAAAAAAAGTTATCTTTGTTTCTAAAAGAGAAACTGGGGAGTTTTGAATCAAAGGGTTTCCTCTCTCACTCAACCAAACCAGTCCCTTGGGAAATGTTACTCCTTAGGGAAGCTAAGATTACCATTAGATATAAAGTTCGTCTTTGAGATTACCTTAACCCCTGCCAAGCTTTTATTTGAAGGCACCCATTAATCTAAACTAATTTTCTATCGATTTGTCTTTTCTGTACATATTTTTTTTTTTTTCAATGAAAGAAAATAAGAATTTATATTTAATAACGCTAAGCACAGGATCTTACTAGCATTATCCTGAGTTTGATAATAAATTACTAAATCTTGCTTAAAAAATTATTTTCTTAATTATCGCGATTAATTATTGGTTTCTTTTTATCGCATCTACCATATTGTGATACCCACAGTTCTGCCTTCGCAACTCGCACCATTTATGGTAGATGATATGATATGATAGTCAGCATCTTCACTCTGTTGACTATCTTTGTCCTGACTAATCAGAGAATCATATCTGTTTTTCACCCATCTCTATTATTTATTTCTCCTGAAGGTGGCATAAAAAGGACAATTTTTGAGTTTTGAAAGTTTTTTCTCAACCAAATACAAACGTAAGGATTGGACTCTTTGACATCCGAAGTTGCTGAATGATAATGCCAGACATCAATCCAGCAGGTAAATCAAAAACCTGATGAAATCATTTAGATGCGAAACGATTGCAAAGTCTAGACTTTGAGCGGAGCAAATCTTGTTCCTCTATTTAAACAAGATTCTCGGCAGAAAACACTTCACCACAGATGAATTTGTGAAATATGCAGTTGAATTTAAGTTATCATTGTAGGCTGCAGATTATTTGATTTGTCACACAAATGTTCTTCCATCAAAAGGAAGTGAAAAAAGGGATTTCAGATCAAAGGAATACCCATCTCAACTGTATAACCTAACCATAACCTCCCACCTCATGAGGTTGAAGATGTATTTTTCATTCTGACGTAAAATAGATAAACAAACAAAATTCTCCACTCAAATGAAGTTTTATTCAACAACAACAACGCGTTTCGAACACTTTGTGTTCATCATGAGGAAGACACCAAGGATGTAGTGCTCAAGGGTTGGTCCAGTGAAAACAACTAGTTAAGAAAAAGTTGAATGAGTAAATACCACACTATTACAGATTGCACAACTAATGATTTAAAAATGTATTTTTGTAATAGTTATAATTAACTGTCAAATTTCTATATTTTGTAGTTTTTAAGATATTATTATTTTATTATAATACAGGTTAGGTTAGGTTAGGTTGCAGTGGCAGTTCCACAAGGGAACACACGTAGGCCAAGTATTGGCCCTTTGTGATACCACACAATGAAGATTGATTTTACAGTGGGAGTCCTAAATTTTGCCTAACTCAAATGTATTAAGAGTAGGGATCTTTAACGAGTACCTGACATCGAACAGGCTCGGGACCGACGGTTTAACGTCCTTCTCCGAGGGACGACGCCCTCAGATTTATTCACCTCCCGCGTGAATAAATCGAGGGCCAGGTGAGGATCGAACCCCGGTCCTATCAGTTCAGAGGCGAGCACGTAACCACTGAGCTAGCCTGGCCCCTTTTATAATACAGGTAAAAAGCATCACTTTTTAAAATATAAACACCTTCTATATAAAACCATTTAATATTTTATTTACACAATTCATTCTCTTTAAACTACTTAAACCATTAAAATAAAAACAGTTACTTGTTAATGATCCCTGCTTGAAATACACCTCAGTTACATAAAATTTAAGACTCAGACTGTAGAACCAATGAATCTTCATTGTTTGGTCTCACAAAGGGCTATCGGTCTGTGTTCGCTTGTGGAACTGTCACTGCAACCTAACCTAACCAAAGTTATAGGAAGGCACGAGCCAAGAAGGCAGTAATACTTTGTAGTCAGTTACATTTCTTTTTATAAATAATATTATTAATTATAAATTATATATTAGAATTAGTAATAATACAATCCGTCATACCTCGTAAAGTCTCTGAAAAGCTCGACCGGTTTCGGGTCCGTCTGGATCCCATCTTCAAGAGCACCTAACTGACTGTGAAGGGATCCAGACGGACCCGAAACCGGTTGAGCTTTTCAGAGACTTTACTAGGTATGACGGATTGTATTATTACTAATTCTAATATTACTAACCCATTAACTATATAAATTATATACATGGCACATTGAAGTCTTAGTAGGGAATATCACTGCCTGGTCCAGGTTGCAGCGATGTGGGTTCTTTAAATGAGTAAATACGAGTAGGAACAACATAGTGGCTGTCTTGAAAAGCGTCTTAAAGCAGTTTTCTTATAATGCAATATTGTGGATTAATTAACCATAATGAAACTAATTTGAAAACAATGCTCTAAAACCTTTCGTCAACACATCGTCAGAGAACAAGTAACTAACAAATAATAAATAATTGTTAACCTAGTTAATTGAAGTTTCTAGAATTGTTAGTAACCATGAATGTGTTTAACGATAAAGAAGTCTTCATCTGTTTAATTATTCCGCTAATCAAAACTTCATCCAATTTATAAAATCCTAGGCTATTGTTCATTAATTTCTCATAGAAGTTCTTTAACCGAAGACACAAATATTAATTCCTTTCCTTCGTTACAATTAATCACATGATTACTGTTTCTTATGTGCATGAACAAGGCACTCTTTTTGTCTTCTCTTCTGATCGAATATTTGTGTTGTTTTATCCTTGTAAGAAGACCTTTGCTCGTCTGTCCAATGTAAATAAAATTAGTTTCATTGTGGTAAATTAATCTATCTTTTACATTAAGTGTTATTTTGATTATTATTCATGCAGTATTGTGTAAAAAAGATAAAGTAGTTTTTCCTAACGGGGGCTGCATAATTTATACAAGTTTTATGTTAAGATCTAAAAAAACTTATAGCGGGATTACAACTTTGAAGTACAAGACCTAAATTCAACATACACCCAGACATGGACCGTAAAAATATCAAAAAGTTACTTAGAAAACCACAAAACATAAATTTGTCAAAATCATATAAATTACTTTTCCATTTTTATTTTCTCATCTTATATTTTATTTAGATAAAAGTACAAGAGTATAATTGTTGCCGATAATGTATTAACACTTACGCAATACCTTATTAAAATTATTTTTCTTTTAAGATATATAAATATTAATAATCAATTAAATGAAACGATTCCACAAACTAAATAAACTATAGTAACAAAAAGAACACACAGAAACGAAACAGAAACTGTTCGTCATCAAGGAAAGATAAAAATATACTAGTGAGTTTCTGTTTCATTTCTGTGTGTTCTTTTAGCCAATATAGTTTAAATATTAATAATGTAATTACTAATGTCTTAATACTTTGTTTAATAATTATTTATTAATAGAATATATACATTAATAAGTGCAATCATTCAAAATATTAGTTCGAAAAATGGTTTGAGTACGCCATAACTTTTTCCATCTCTTTGTGTCATTATTTTAAGTAGAGTTCCAATAGTTAAATTTATATTCCATATAAAATTATTCATGTGAAATTCAATTTAGTGCAAACAAAATAGCCCTGGTCTTTAGGTATATTATATATTATATATTATATTCTTATATTATATATTATAGTAAGTATATTATATATTATATGTAAATAACATATATTATATGTAAGTATTATATGTATAATCCTTCCTTATAATATAACCTTCACCCATGTTGAACAAAAGAAGCCCTCCTACAAATATAATCCTCTTTATATAAAAATATATAAAAAGATTTCACATACGCTTGTTACGGTTGAAAGATCTTAGTCTTGTTTTCCCATTTCTTATTGTGGTTTGATCATTGATATAAAAATATATATATTCAAATATTATAAAAATATATATTAACCATTTATCATAATAACAATCAATTTAAACATTCACCTATTATTATCAGAATCTCTAATTAGTCTTAAATCCTTAATATAAAATGAATAACTTATAAATGAAACATTTTAAGTCAGTTTCTTAAGTTATATCTTAAGTTTATATCATTAAATGATTTCATATTTACTCTCTTTGAAAATAAAACAATGTAAGTTCACCACTATAACATATTTGAGAGGAGAGAGACGTTTCACATAAGTAAAAGCTAAAGACAGTTATTTGATATTTTGAAATAACTCTTTAAACATATTGGTGTTTGATTTCATAGAGTATGCAACATGTATCCTCAAAAATAAATAAAACTTATAAGATAATCGAATTAATTTAGAGTTGGGTTATAAACAACAAAAGAAAACACAGTATTTGATCAATTATTGATATTTGGTAAAGCGTGGATTTGTCAATGGGGGCTTCAAAAAATGGATTTATTCGTATGGGTTGTGTCAGAGAAGGTATGATTTGTGTTGACTTAGAAGTAAAATTTTAACGGAGGGAGATAAATCAAACTCCTCAGACAAAATCTATTTATTAATATTCTTTTTTTTGCATATAGATAAAAGGTGGGTGAGAGGGTTACTACCCGCAAATGTATTATTGCAAATAAAGATTTTGTCTGTGTGGTTTTGGGATGAGAAAATTTTATCCATTGGAATATTTTTACAAACGGGAGTTTTTCCGATGAGAGTTTTAAATAATGATTTTTTTGTCCAGTTAGGATATTTTGATGAATTGGTTTTGTCCGTGAATCATAAAAGGGTGCTTTTGTCCTGTGGGATATTTTTAAAAATGGAAATTTTTGTCCATAGGAGTTTTAAAAAAGAGGTTTTTTTGTGATATTATTATAAGTAGTGATTTGAGAAAATGTTAGATTTTAGCAGATGGGATATTTTACAAGTGAGAATTTTTGTTTGTAAAAGTTGTTGATTAAGGGGTTTTCCATTGGAGATATTTTTACAAATTGATGTTTTCATTCTTAAGGCCTTTAGAAAAGGAATTTTTGTCATGAAAGATATTTTATAATTAAGGATTTTTGTCAATGAGGAATAGAAGAGAAATTTTTGCCCTGCAAGATATCTTTACAAGTGGAACTTTTCTCTGTAAATTTTAAAAGACGAGGTTTTGCCCTGTGAGGTAATTATACTAGTATGAATTTTGTCTATAAGTATTTTAAAATAGTGGGGTTTTTTCAAGTAGGTTACTTTACAAAAAAAAAGGGTTTGACTGTAAGAGTTTAAACTCTTACAGTCGAAAAAAAGATTTTTTTTTCCCCTGTATGACATTTTTACAGGTTGTCGTTTTATCTTTGAGTGTTTTAAAAGAGACAAAACACTCTCTGACAAAAAAATAAATAACCCATTTTATCCTATGAGATGCTTTAACAAGTGGAAATTTGAATGAAAATGTTTTGACCGAAAATTTTTGAAGAGAGGAATGTAATAGGTACAAACAATACAAATTATACAATTAAAAATAATAAAATTATTTATTAAATATTAATAATAAAATTTTTTTTATATATAAAATGTATACATTTGTTTTATAATTTATAATGTTATAATTTATTACGAATCTGTACAATTGGTGCACATTGCTGTTTAATTTTAGATTTACGAAAGGATTGTATTCTGCAAATGAAGTAACTTCAATTAAGAATAAGAAATCAAGTTTGAATATGCGTCATAATTGTTTTTATAAATATATGAAATTGTTTTTTAAAATACGATTTAATTATCATTTGTTTTTTAAATTGACCTGTATATTGAACTGCAGCTATAACATTGTTCACTATTACTTAAGTAAAATTAAAAACGTTGCTAAAATGCCCAGATGTATGTTTTTACAAGCAAACGTTTTGTCTGTGATGGTCTTAAGGTAAGAAAATGTTATACAGTGGAATATTTTTACAAATCGGAGCTTTTCCTGTGAGAGTTTGAAAAAAGCGATTTAGTGCCTGGTAGGATATTTTCATGTATCGGTTTTCTCCATGTTTTAAGTAATTAAAACCCCAATTTTAATTGGTGTTTTTTATTATTTTTAAATAACTCTTTAAATATACGAGTGTTTGTTTTCATAGAGGTTGGCGTTGTTCTGTCAGATATTTTCACAAGTTCTGGTTTTGTCCATAACAGTTTTAGATGAGAGGTTTTTCGCCCATTGACTTAGTATAATAAGTAGTGGTTTGAGAAAAGAGTAGGTTTTGATTGGTGGAATATTTTACAAGTGAGAGTTTTAAAAGAGAGTTGCTGAATATGGGGTTTTCCTCCTGGAGATATTTCTACAAGTACGTAATTTATGTGTGAGATTTTAGAAGAAAAGGTCTGCTACTGTAAGATATTTTTTGCAAGTCGAGGGTTTTAGAAAAGGGGTTTTTGTCCTGTAGGATATTATTATTTGTGGTATTTTCTCTGTATGAGTTTTAAAAGAGGATAATTTTACAAGTATGGGTTTGTCTTTGAGTGATTTAGAAAAGGGATTTTTGTCGTATAGAATATTTTTACAAATAAGGGCTATACCTGTAAGAGTTAAAAAAAAAGGATTTTTTTTCCTGTATGACAATTTTACAGATTGGAGTTTTGTCTATCAGAGTTTTAAAAGAGACGTTTTATCCCAGGGGATGATTTTACAAGTGAGGACTCAAAAGGTTTTGACCGAAAAGGATTATGGTTGGGGGGGGGGGGGGGTCCATGTAATAGATACAAACAATACCAATCACAAAATTGAAAATAATTTTGATTAAATATTAATGATAAAAATTTTATCGGTATACATAAAATGTATACATTTATTTTCTAATTTATAAAATTAAATGTTATTATTTATTTAATGAACATATATAACTGGGGCATATTGCTGTACAAGTTTAGATCTACATTTAAAGGTTTGTAAATGCAAATGTTCTCAAGTAAGAATAAAATATAAAGTTTAAATATGAATTATAACTTTTATATAAATATGTTAAGTTTTTTTTTATAAACGATTTAGTGATTATTTTGTTTCTTAAAACGAAAAATATATTGCATTACAACTATAAGGTAGTTCAGTACTATTTGGGTAGAATTAAAAATATTTTAATGTAATTTCCAATGCAAATTAAAATCCTTTTTCTTGGAACAAATTTCTTAACTCAGTGTTTACCTTTAAAGAAAACTAAAGTTTTTGACGTACTGTTCCTAAGTCAGCTTGAAATGTTTCATTCCTTGTTTGATTTCTCAAGAAAAATTCCTTTCATTTTCCAGGTGAAATAAAAACCCCTTTTTATAGCTCCATTAAAAACTGTTGAAATACTACCCTTCTATATAAATTTGCAATTTTGTAAAAATATACATTGTGGTAAAAGGCATTTAGTTACAGACAAGCTCGTCAGAGAGCGCGCATGCGTTGACCTGCTTCCCGGGCGACCTTTCACCCCCAAGGGAAGGGCACAATATTGATTTTTACCTGGTCTTCTACTAGCTTTCCTACAAACATCTACCCTTCACAAGATTTCTTCCTCAAAGAAATAATGTCGAGGTCATTTATTATTAGACCTTAACAATGCTTGTAAGGAACATCAAAGAGGAAATTTTTTTTATAATATTACTATTTTTTTTGTAATTTTAATACAAAATTAACATAATTTTATCATAAATAGATGTATGTAGTACATATATTCATTAAAGGGTGTTAGACAAGCTTCATTCTCTTCGCTTATAATTATTTGCCATTTCACAATACACGCAATTTTAGGTCGAGAAAAAAAAACAGCCCTTCTCCTTGAATTAAAAGAATACTAGCAGACGTGCCCGCAATTGACGAGTATTTTCAAAAATTAATATGACACGTGGTATTCCAAAATATTAACAGAAATTATAGAATATTATAAAATATAATTATTAGTACAACCCATATTGTCATTATACCTGGAGTTTCGTTTACGTTTTGCAGCATTAGATACTGAGCCCAAATTTGATTTTATTCTAAACATAATTCTTATTTAGTACTTGGGTAGGTAGGACACACTTTTTATAAAACAAGGAAATTATGATAAACGAAAAAAAAATTTAAATGAAATAACAATAACTACTTGCTACTATGAAAATATAGCTATAACCTGTCTTTCTGTTTAGCTAGCCAAACGCAATATAAAAATCCATAATTTTACTTCTACTTTGAATATCCAATCCATTTAAATTTTAGCTTTTCAGTTAGACACAAAAAAATCTACTGTCAAAATTTCTGCTTGCTATGACTTATAATGGCTTAGTTTGCTTGTGACAAACATTTTTGAACAAGCAAACAATCAGACAGAATTTTTTTTTTTTAGCAGGGTTTCGGTTTTTCTAATGTATAAAATATAAAGTTAACCAGAAATGAGTCAGTTCTTAGCAATGTACAATCAAAACCTTTCTTTTATTTATATAGAAGCAAGAAATTTTAGCCTCAGATGTGTGCAATTTCTGCTTTGAAGAATTTGGATAGATAACTATTCCGGAAACATTTTCATCCGTTCATTGGGACAAATCAGGAGCAAGAAAACAGTTTCTAACACCCTATTTTAAGAAAGACATTTTCTAACTCTTATCAATTTTCTCCACTATCATTTTAAGTTTTTCAGACCATTTTCTCTGCATATTCCAATGACTGTTATTTAATGTTTGAATTTTGATAAAACTTAACTCCAGGCTGAACCAAGGAACCTAGGAACTCCGAATCAAATTACTATCGAGGTCAAAACAGGTTGATTCAAGGTCAAAATGTTAAAACACATATGATATATGATATACTACTTTTTTTTCCATTTACGTACTGATTAATTATCTTTTTTAGCACTTACCTGCCAATCAGTTTAAAAAAAATGTATTTATTGATACATATAAAAATTCTTGAACAAAATAATTTCAATATAATCAAATCCATATAATATATAATAGTTCATAATAAATGTATATTATATTACTCATATATATAAATAAAAAGATTTCACATAAATACGTGAAATAACAATCAATGAACAAACCACAATAAGAAATGGGAAAACAAGACTAAGATCTTTCAACCGTAACAAGCGGTCTTCGTCAGAGTCAAAAACCCAACTGATCTTAGTCTTGTTTTCCCATTTCTTATTGTGGTTTCATCATATATATATATATATATATATATATACACTGTTGGCCTCCAACTGTCGCTTCACAAGTGTGCTTGGTGTTTATCACCTATCTCAACTCTCCTGATGACGGTTCAAACAAAAATTAGAGACAGTAAGTGTCTTTGTTCCTTAGTTCTGAGTTTGTGATTCACCGTGAAACGTTTGTTGTCCTTTTGGATAATTTTCCTGTTAACAATATATATATATATATATATATATACTTTTTTGATAAAAATACGATCCGAAATGGACATATAAAGTTCAATGTACATACAGAAACATATAAAAATTAAAAACACACACTTATAGTCTCTAATTTTCGGTTGAACCGTCTTCAGGAGAGATAAGAGAGGGAAGCTTGGTTTCCCTCTCTTATCTCTCCTGAAGACGGTTCAACCGAAAATTAGAGACTGCAAGTGTGTGTTTTTAATTTCTCTATGTTTTTTTATATACATTGAACTTTATATATATATATATATATATGTGTGTGTGTGTGTGTGTGTGTGTGTGTGTGTGTGAATATATAATGAACTACATAATATATATTTAATCAAAAAATAAAATAATAAAACAAAAATTAAAAATATAAGTTAAGTAAATTTAGTGATAGAATAAAACATCAAATGTTAATAAAATAATAAAAATAGAAAACAATCTTGACATTATTAAGAACTAAAAAAAGATATCCCTAATTTTCTGGAATGATTTCAGCAGATTTTTAAAATGATACATATTGCATTAACTTGCTTCATATTCAAAATGTCCAAAAAATTATTGTATAAATTTTATACATGCACCCGCGCGCACTCAGACCTCCAACCAAAAGTCCAATATTTAAAAAAAAAGAAATCTTTCGAAATGAATTTTTCTCAGTAATAAGCAATATTTGCAGGGTATATACCAATATTCATAAAAGTATCAGCTGTGAAGTAGAAACAAAATGAAATTTTATGAGGATTCCGTCAGTTTTTCAGGTTCAAATTAAATTCTCGTTATTTATACTTCGCTTAATATAATTTTTTTTTAAACAAATATATATAATATATTATAAATTTTATACTTCTGTCTAAAAAAAAGTTTTAAATAAAAACCGAAATGTTGGCAATGAAGCGTATTTATTTTAAGAATTTAATTAAAACCTGAAAAACTAATCGAGTCTTGATAAAATTATATATATATATTGGTCTGTATGTGTCTGCGTGGGTGTGTGGTTGGATTGTGGTTGCGTGGGTGTTTGTGGCTGAGTGGGCGTATGGTTCCGTGGGTGGGTGTGCTTGAGTGCGTGTGCGGGTGGTTGTGTGGGTGTGTATAGGTGAGTGGGTGTGTGGGTGTGTATAGGTGAGTGGGTGTGTGGGTCTGTGAATGACACAAATTTTCTACATTAAAAATAGTTATAATCACCAAATTTTATATTTACGTCAGTGTCATCCATAATCAGAATAGCATGAACTGAATAAAATATGTACAGCTACTTACAGTAGCTGTAAGTTCAGTTCGGATTTGACTCTAACGAATACCGCTTGTTACAGATGAAAGATTTTAGTCATTTTGCTGATTTCTTCCTGTAGTTTAAATGTTGATATATATATATATATATAAAGATTTCACATAAACACGTGAAACAACAATCAATGATTAAACCACAATAAGAATGGGAAAACAAGACTAAGATCTTTCAACCGTAACAAGCGGTCTTCGTCAGAGTCAAAAACCCAAGTTTTTGACTCTGACGAAGGCCGCTTGTTACGGTTGAAAGATCTTAGTCATGTTTTCCCATTCTTATTGTGGTTTAATCATATATATATATATATATATATATATATATATATATATATATATATATATATATATAGTCCTCAAACATCCCTTTCTGGACATTAGTCCTTTCCTGCGCTTTCACCCTTTTAAAATACCACTCTTCCCTCCCACTCTTCTCAACCCCTCACCAGATGTTTTCTGCATCTTGTGTTTCAGTTGTGTTTTTGACTCTGACGAAGACTGCTTGTTACGGTTGAAAGATTTTAGTCTTGTTTTCCAGTTTCTTATTTAAAGATTTTACATAAACACGTGAAATAACAATCAATGATCAAACCACAATAAGAAATGGGAAAACAAGACTAACATCTTTCAACCGTAACAAGCGGTCTTCGTCAGAGTCAAAAACCCAACTGAAACACTAGATGCAGAAAACATCTAGTGAGGGGTTGAGAAGAGAGGTAGGGAAGAGTGGTATTTTAAAAGGGCGAAAGCTCAGGAAAGGACTAATGTCCAGAAAGGGATGTTTGGGGAAACAAACAGTACAGTAAGAAAGACTAGAAAACTATCTGCTAGCTGTCAACCCTCTTAGAAGAGGCTATTGCCCTCGTAATGAAAGTATAATGTTTGAAGAGACCGTTACTAATGTTTATAATATTTGATCTATAAAATTTAATTAGAGACGATTCAATAGTATTTCTTAACAACATTGATTTTTCATAGGTAATAGATTTAGCTCCTGTCCAATCAATATGATAATTTTCATTGTTTATATGCAAGAATAAGGCACTACTTTTTTCCTGTCTACTTACGTTATATTGGTGTTGTTTTACACGTGTCTTTAATGATTTACCAGTTTGACCAATATAAATTTTATGGCAATTTTTGCACGGAATTTTATAAATACCAGCGGACTCCAATTCGCAGGGAGAGTTTTTTATTAACATATTGCCCACGTTATTACGATTAGAAAACACTATATTAAAATCAAGTGGTTTCTTTAATCTATATATATATATATATATATATCGTTACTTTGCGTTCACATAATTTATAACGCATAGTAAATTTTCTCAGGGTTTCAATAATTTAGAAAACTATTCTAGAATAAAGACAAATTAGTTTATAAAATAACCTGATGATGTTGATATTAACATTAAACATAAAGCAGTAAAAGATTAATTATAATTATTAAATTGATAGTGGATATGATTAATGCACACGTTATATATTAAATTTGATTATAAATTAATTAATGTGATTCTTCGTGAATAAAGTTCATTTTGACTGACAGGTGAATATCAGATATGAACAAATTTTTATTTGTTATCGGGCAGTAAACATTATAACATAATGAAAAAAAGATAATGTTGCAGTGAAAATTCACTTTGTTCTTTCAACATCCTTTGTCCAGAGAAAAAGAAAGTCTGCTTGAGTGGCACTAGGCAACTCTGATAGGGCTTCTCCTGAGAAAGAGTGAATGTCAGAGAGTGTGGGATGGATGTTTTGCTTTATCTTTACATTGTAGAAAATTGTAACAAGACTTAAGTATTTTGATATCAATTTATCAGATTTTTAAGGGTTTAGTTCTTTCGCCAAAAGTTTTGAAATCTATTCTACTTTTAACATTCCTTTATTTAACTACACTAGATAGTTCATAAATATTTAAGAAGTCATCTGGTCTGATATCAATGTATGCTGGAGGTTTTATTTTCTGTTGTGTTTCATGTTCAACAATAAGGAACGAAGCAGCAAGTGAATCCTCCAGTACATATTGATATCAGACCAGATGGCATCCCAAATATTTAAAAACTGTGCTGTGAAGTTAAATGAAAGAATGTTGAAAATAGAACAAATTTCCGAGAGACATAAATATATGCCGAAACGTTGACGTGAGAAATAGTTTAAATCCTAAGACTCTAAACCAGGGGTTCCCAAAGGGGGTGAAATTCACCCACAGGGGTGAATGTTGGATCTTCAGGGGGTGAATTGTGACCACAGTAGGTTTACAGAGTGAGAAAGCTATTATAGGTTTTGACCTCTTAATTATAATTTAAAAAAAAATTGATGGAATTAATATTTAATATATCCATCAATAATTATAATTAGCATTTTATTTGTAAAATTCTCTTATAATCATAATCACTGTAAAGTTGTAAAAGTGTATATACTACCTTGGGAAGAATAGGGGGTGGGGGGAATGGCATTGTGGCCAAACAAGGCTGGGAACCCCTGCTCTAAACCCTTAAAAATCTTATAATTTTTGAATAGTGAATCAAGAAAAAAAAATCATGATGAATAGTTATATACTTATGCTTTATCAACACATATGCATAGAGGTTAAGCCTTGCATTATTTGTTAAAAAATTAAAATTAATTCAAATATATATATATATATATATATATATATATATATATATACATAAGAGTCAAATAAAGGTAGCGTGACATTGGATATCAGATTATATTTAGATTCTTTGTGGTCAATTACATGTTAATCGAATATTGATATTTTTTAATCATTTATAAAATTAATAATATTTTATGCCAATAGTGTGATAATTTCTTTTGGTTTCAATTTTTGTTTAGTTTTTAATTACCCGATATTTTAGAGCTAAATTGTAAAGGCACAAAAGCTTTTTTTTTTTAAGTATTATGTAAGCTGAATAAGATGAAAATTCTTAGGAATAATAGAATTGAAAGGGGTTGGATGTCCGTCCCTTATAATACCTGACAACACAATGACTGCAATAAGAAGAAACACAAAGATTATCGATTGGTGACAATTAATTGGGTTCCGGAGGGGGAGAACTTGTTTGGTGAACAAATAGAGTTCTGTATACCATAGCATGTCCCCTACAGAGATGTCGGCCTAATGAGTTCAAATACGTGCATGTTCCTTTATAACATTATTTCCTAGTCTTTATACAGTCCTTATTAACCAGCAGGCTCTTGCCTCTGGCCACACATGTGTAACAAAATAATAGTTAATTACAGTTTCTTGTTTGTTTGTTTTTTTTACTTTACTATAAGTAAAGTATAGTGATCGTGAAAAAATTCGATCTCGAGATTTTGACGGAATTACATGTTTTGAGGTCCCAGAAGTCGTTTTATGAGGTTTTTACGATGATGTCTGTGTGTGTGTGGGTGGGTGGGTGGGTGAGTGTGTTAGCATTGCTTGTTACAACGCTACGGTCCAGAATCTTTGATGGATCAAGTTGATATTTTACACTAAAATAGGCCCCATAATGACGAAGAACCCTATTGTTTGGGAAGAATTATGCATATGGGAAAATCACTTTTTTTTAATATACTTGTGTTAATCTTTTGATATTTCTCAACAAATCTGCAATAAACTTGAATGAAGCTTAAATTAATAAGGATTAATGTCAGGTTATGTTAGGTTGCTGAGGTAGTCCTCCACAAGAGAACACACATAGGCTAATATTGGCCCTTTGTCATAACACTCAAAAAAAGACTGTTACTACCTTGGGCCGTCCTAAATTTTGCCTAACTCAAGTGTATTTACGAGGTGTGTAAATAAAGTAGTGAGACTGGCAACGTCGCTTTCGATCTGGCAACGCTGGAGACGCGTGGCCTTGAGTAGGGTCAGGTGCACGTGTGATGCGCCTCCAGTATGAATCTGAACTCGCCACAGTCATTTGTTTGTCCGTAGCGTTGGTTTTCGTGAAATGGTTTTTTCTTGAGCGTTTTAAAAATGAGTGACCTCAAAGTTGAGCAGCGGTGTGCAATCAAATTTTGCTTCAGATAATGCAACCGAAACTTTTGAAAAACTTCAGGAGGCCTATGGAGAACGTGTTTTATCAAGGGCACAGGTTTTTCGGTGGTTTAAGGAATTTTCAGAAGGAAGAGAGTCGATTGAAGATGAACCACGAAGCGGAAGGCCTTCAAGTGCAAACACCGATGAAAATGTCAACAGAGTACGGAACCTTGTGCGTTCAGATCGACGCTTGACAGTCAGAATGATCGGGGAACAGTTGAATTTGAATCACACCTCCGTTCATCACATTTTGACTAATGAATTGGAGATGAGAAAAATTTGTGCGAAAATGGTTCCGAAAAACCTTTCCCAAGACCAAAAAGATCTCAGAAAGGGAAGGAGTTTTTGGCCAGTAAAAACATTCCTGTTGCTCCTTAGCCTCCTTATTCACCAGACTTGAGTCCTTGTGACTTTTTCCTCTTCCCGAGATTGAAAAATCACCTCAAGGGAACTCATTTCGGGACACTACAAAACATACAAACTGCTGTAACCGACCAGCTGAAGGCCATTCCAGAATCCGAGTTCCAGCAATGCTACAATGATTGGAAAGACCGTCTCCAGCGCTGTGTGGCTTCCGAAGGGAACTATTTTGAAGGTGACAATATCACATTGTAATTATATTTGAATAGAAAATTTAAAAAAAATCAGTCTCACTACTTTATTTATACACCTCGTAGAGTAGGGATCTTTAACGAATATCTGACAACGTACAGGGGTCAAGACCAATGGCTTAATGTCCTCTCCGAAGGATGTACTCAAATTTATTCACTTCCCACATAAATAAATCGAAGGCCAGGTTAAGTATTGAACCCCAGATCTACCAGTTCAAACGCGAGCACATTGCCACTGAGCTATCAGTTCAGTATTTATTCATACTAATAAATCAAACGTACACGTTATCAGCATGAATTTAAGAAGAATAATTTTATAAAAAATACTTTCAACTTACAGTACATAATTTAACCAATGAAAAGGAATAAAAACAAACAAAACATTTCTCGCTACGGCTTCATTGTCAGAAAATCCAAACATCAACCAACAGCTGCACCAATTTTAAGTTTTTCTTTTCAAGATTTCAAGATTGCAAGAGATTAGATGACGTAACAGAAAAATATTTGTGAAATAAATCTTTTATACAAACTTTGTAATTCCCTGTTTCATATTTTTGACATATTTATTTTTTTTAATCTGAATTTTATATATATATATTTATATATATAATTATATATATTTATATAATTTATATAAATTATATTTATATATATATTATTATATATATATATATATATATATATATATATATATATGATCAAACCACAATAAGAAATGGGAAAACAAGACTAAGATCTTTCAACCGTAACAAGCGGTCTTCGTCAGAGTAAAAATCCCAAGTCAACCCAACTCTGACGAAGACCGCTTGTTACGGTTGAAAGATCTTAGTCTTGTTTTCCCATTTCTTATTGTGGTTTGATCGTTGATTGTTATTTCACGTGTTTATGTGAAATCTTTTTTTATATATATATATCTTGGTTTTGATTCCGGTTACACATTTGTGCATTGAAAATACTGAAGTCATATTTTCCATAAAAAATTAAAATTATCTCAGTTTTTGACAGAATTTTTTTCATTTAATATAGCTCTTTAATCCTACATAAACATTTTTAATGTTACATCGCGTTAAACTTTAATTCTATAAAAACATATTATTTGACTGTTCTTAGTGGGAAGTAAAAAGATCCATTCATATTTTCACAATTGTTTTCAAAGCATATTTTATACCAAATAAATATTCATAGTTGACATCTGATATTAATCTATTAATCTATTTAACCCTTTATTAACTATTAACTATTTTATCTGTTTATCTATTTAAATTTTATTAACCTATTTAACAAATTTATAATAAATATTATGAAATACTTACTTCATTCTAAATTATAAATACCCTAATATTGAATAGTTATATGTTAAATATCAAAGCTTTTTTAATCATAATAATCAATATAACATTATTATTTTTATGATTATTATTAAAGTAATATTATATTATTTCTTCTACTAGGTATAAAACATTGAATTCAATATTTATCAATAATTAAATGAAATTAAAATACTGAAATTTACTATTTTGTAAATTAAATTTGATCAAAAACTAATTGGCAATTATATTTTTTAATACATATTATATTTATTATTATGCATACAACTCATTAAAAAAAATGAAATCATTAAATTATGTAATTGTTGAAGTATCCTTGAAAATAAAATATCTTAATTTTAGGAAGTCAATCCAGTTTGCGAATTACTTTTGCCTTGTTGAGCCGTTTAGTCAGGGGTGGAAATACATTTCCGACTTCATTCGATGAAGGAAGGGGGCTTCTGGAATATTTCGTTATCTTGAAAAAGCTGAGACTAATTTGAATTTGTAGGTAAAACATCCAGATTAAACTCATTTGTTTGTGATTATCAAGTTACTAAATGACCTCTTTTCAGTTGTAGAATTCTCTTCGTTATGAATAATGTAATTTTGTTGTTTAGATATTAGCTCATTTATTTGTTGGAGGTGTTACTAAAGTTAAATCATTAATTTTTTAACATAATCTATTTTTAAAATTTAAAAAAGTTATACCAATTATATTTAATAAGGTTATTCGATATTATTTTAACAAATTAAGTCATTGTAAAGAAATGACTTCTGAAGTATTTTTTTTGCAGAAGTAAGTGACAGTGGGCTAATTATTTTGTGCGTTTAATAAGTTTATAAGTTAATTTTTAAGCCATTTAACTTCTTTATGAATTATTCCTTTTTTTTTGTGAAATCTGAATCACAGTCTCAGTTGATTTCCATAACATTGCTTTAAATGTATTTTTCTTTATTTTTTTTTTTTTTTTACTTTACTATAAGTCTAAATCATGGTGATAATGAAAAAAAAATTGATCTTAAGATTTTGACGAAAATACATGTTTTGAGGCCTCCTAAGTCTTTTTATGATGTGTTTTGATGATGTCTGTGTGTGCGTGTGTGTGTAGTTGGGTGGGTGAATGTACGAGTATATCCAAAAGTTAGTATAGACGCCACAGTCCACAATCACTGATGGATCAAATTAATATTTTACACAAAAATGAGTCTTATAGTGTGGATGTGCTGTATTGTTTGAGAAAAATTATGCATGATGGGAAAATTACTTTTTTTTGCCAAAATGTGTTTTTAGATAACTTTTTTTTCTCCTAAACCACTAACTTCTAGAGCATTCAAAATTTTAGTATTATCTTCAGAGCTAGAAAAGCAATAATTGAAAAAATTCTGAGATTTTTAAAAGAACAGGAATTTTTTTTCAGTAAAATGTAAAAATGTTGACTTGTGATTCAATGTGAAAGCTTCTGAGGGCGATGCTTTTATCGGATCAAAATAAATTTATATGAGGGTCAAGTTGATAACCAAAGTAGCGTTATGGTAAATTTTAGGTTCTCAGAAAATGTTTTTTGATGCCAAACGGCTCATTAAAGAACATTGAAATTTCTTCAGAAAATTGAACAGAATTTACAATTTATAAAAAAAATTCTGAAATATTAATTACTGCAAGGAGCAATAAAGCTTTAAAAACTGAATATTCATCCTGAATTTACAAATCACTTGCTGTACTTGTCGGATTTGTTTACAATGACTTAGAAATTTTTTGAGTGAATCAAAAGCTATTATATATATTTACTTATAGTAAAGTTGAGTGTAGGCCACTCTAAATTTTTTTTATTTGTTTGCAGTTACCAAAACTTCCTGTGCCTGACCTTGAGGAGACGATGGGCCGGTACTTAGACAACTTAAAGCCCCTGCTGACTGAATCCCAATTTGAAAGTACCCGGCTCATCGTGCAGGCCTTCGCAGACCCTGATGGCCCTGGCACCCGCGTCCAAGAACAACTTCGAATTCGCCAGCAAAATATGGATAACTGGGTATGGCAACCATTTATCACTAAAGTATATTTATCATTCCACTACTCACAAATGTACGCACACAACACACACAAAATTATATTATTAAAAACAATACTAAACTTAGCTGATACCTGTTTCTTAACAAGCTTCTTAATTTTCCTAAATAACACTCTCGTTACTTCATCTACACAGTAATAAATATTTACTATAGTCGACAGACATGTTTCAAATCATCACCATTCTCCCTCAGGACATGAATAACTTACTGTTTTCGCAAAAAAGATTACGTCAAGAAAAGTTTTAGGAAAACTTTTCTCCCACAAAAATCCTTCAAATTTTTAATTTTATATTCAATGTTATAGAGTTTTTATTTTTATTTGGGTATTAAAGCATTGTTATTTTGGGTAGTACCTTCTTTTATTTTATGAAACCTGCTGCTTCACCGAATTCCTATTTTGATTATTTTTTTATATCAGGAACTTAGTTCCAAATTTAAACCCCTCAGGAAAAAAATCGCGAATGCCGAAATGTGGATCACTTCAATGAAACATTCTTTTTTCTAAAGACATTTATTACACACATATATACACACACACACACATATATATATATATATTGTTTTCTATGAGTTGTCCGGGGACAAAGGCTGCTTTTCATAAGAGACAAATGAGAGTATCAATTAAAATAAATTCAATTTCCGTAGAAGATAATAGACAAAACCAACACCCAACCACCACAAAAAACAATAATAGAAAGGGAACAGGAGTTCACTGCAAAGTGAGGTTTGTGTTTTTTGCCAATAATCTTATTTCACAGAGGGACTGTGCAACCTCTATAACCATTGGAGGAATAACGAAGGCTTCGCTAGGCAGTGGGTAACTAGGACCGCACGCATAGACCTACTAACTCTACTCTCCTATTGGTCACCATTTCAATGAATCATATATATATATATATATATATATATATATATACTTAAAATAAACAGTGATACATAGACAGAAATATAACAAACCCTCACTTTTCAATATTTTGACAGTAACGGGGGTCGTTCTCAGGAGAAGAAGTGAATTGACGGAGGGACGACAGTCAACCTATATATATATATATAAAATAATATATATATTGTATAAGTATATATATATATATATATATATATACTTAAAATATACTGTGATACATAGACAAAAACATTACAAAGACTCACTTTTTAATATTTTGACCGTAATGGCGGTCGTCCACAGGAGAAGAAGTGAATTGACGGAGGGGCGACAGTCAACTGTCGACCATACGGTCGAAATATTGAAAAGTGAGTCTTTGTTATGTTTCTGTCTAAGTGTCACAGTATATTTTAAGTGTAATCTGTCCTGCCGGACCATTTCCGTTTATCATGGTATATATATATATATATAAGTAAAATAAATTCAAAACAAAGGAAACACACAGAAAGACACAGACATAACTCACATCGGTATTTCGACCATCGTCGACATCAGTCGATGACGATGTATATGTATATATATATATATATATATATATATATATATATATATGTTTCAATCCACATATAAATTGTCCCTCAGGGTCAATGGTTCAGATAAGTGATATAGAAAAATTAAATAAATTTTTAAAGAAACTTGATTAAGTAGTTAAGTGATAAAGTTGTATCTAATATAAAACAGAAAGCAGCAAAATATAGAGAGAATACCTGTTAGATACTAGAATTTATTAACCTAATAGACAGAACTCAACACTGTAATCGTAACCTTCTGACATTTATCTTGCTATCAGCGCTCCAAGTGAGAGATGAAGAAAGATTTCTTCAAGTATTTAACAATCATTGTCATACATATCCCATTATTTAATTCATTTTTGTGAATGATATAATTTTTATAATTATAATTATTAGTATTTATAGTTAATATTGCAATTACTAATTTTTGAGCAAGATTGTTGGCAAGGAATTGAAATAATTTCTAAAAAAGTATATATTTTGTAATGAGGTATATGGCGTTTCTGTGAAGACGAAAATCGGATTTTTTTTTTATGAAATAATTAAAAACATATTGAAAAAATGTCAATTTGAAGAAGAATACGTCTATTCAGATATGCGATAATAGCAGGATTTTCTCCCTAGTGTAAATTATTGTATCATAAATTGTAAGGGTAGAAGGAGGAGTCACTTGTTGTTTATTTAGTCGATAAGGTTGAAAAGAATGACATGTGTCGCGTGACTATGCAGGGGTGACCGAGGGCAAGCCCTTCAGGATTACAAAGGGCCTATCCTTTGTAGGGACAAGTACCCAATATCCTGTTCCCCTCCTCTCACGCCCTCTGCTGGCAAATAACTTTAGTTACGCTTCCATGCCACCCTTATAGATATCATTAATGCTTAATGAGGTTACTTTGCTTATTCATGAAGTATCCTCGAAGTCCAAATAAAACTGTTGTTCTACAAATTATTAATAATTCTTTTTATTTATTAATTTTAGATTAAAACTGAACTCCTCTTGACCGTTTGTAGAGTGCTTGTATATTCTACATTATTCTATTTTTATGATAAACCGATGTTTTTATTCACAAATTAAATTGCTTAATCCCTTAAATTTTGGTCATTTTATATCTAATGTTGCAATATCCATTAAGTGAAGAAATTTCTATGACAATTTAGGGCTAATAACTGAAACATAAACTTTATATTCAAAAATAATTATCTAATTTCTTAGATCATTAATTTAACCCTACTTAAACCTGATATGAGTATTTTTATATCAAGGTTGATATGACTACGCAAAAGATTGATAAACTGCATGTTCTATAACCAAAAAGGATAATAGCAAAATTTATCCTCAAGAAATGAGAGAAACTAGTTATTTTATTATATTTTTTCTTATTTGGCAGCATTAAATGTAAGGAAGTTCCTGTTTTGTAGACAACATATATATGAAGTTTAAATCACAATGGAAATAAATGTTATGGAGCCTTTCAATGTATGTCATCAGAGAGCAAACAAAGTAAAAACTGAGATGCTAACATAAAAGTAATGGAGAAGGAAGGAAGGAATATATATATTTGTATAAGTTAGCAGCAGATCTTAATCCAAGCATACATTGTTGAAGAGCAGAGCAGATTCTGCATGCACGACTTTTGTAAGTAACTGTTCTTTTTTCCTAATTACACTTCTATGTTGCAGAGGCAATGCAAATAGCAAATTTCTCAGGGACTGTCCCTGAGAAGTTTGCTATTTGAATTGGCTCTGAAACATAGAAGTGTAATTAGGAAAAAAGAACACCTACTTAAAAAGTCGTGCATGCAGAATCTGCTCTGCTCTTCAACAATATATATATATATATATATATATATATATGATCAAACCACAATAAGAAATGGGAAAACAAGACTAAGATCTTTCAACCGTAACAACAACCGTTCAACCCAACTGAGTTGGGTTTTTGACTCTGACGAAGACCGCTTGTTACGGTTGAAAGATCTTAGTCTTGTTTTCCCATTTCTTATTGTGGTTTGATCATTGATTGTTATTTCACGTGTTTATGTGAAATCTTTTTATATATATATCACTCATAATTCGAAAAAATTGATCCAAACTGGATTCAAATCAGCTCAAAAACGAAGAAAAGCAACACACAGAGAAAGAGACACACTTACAAACTCAAATTTTCGGATGATCCGTCTTCAGGAGAAAATAGAATGGGCGACCAAGCACGCCGGAAACACAACGGCAGGAAACCGTGTTTCCGGCTTGCTTGGTCGCCCATTCTCTTTTCTCCTGAAGACGGATCATCCGAACATTTGAGTTTGTAAGTGTATCTCTTTCTCTGTATGTTGCTTGTCTTCGTTTTTGAGCTGATATATATATATATATCATATATATATATACATATCATATATATATATACATATACACATATGTAAAAGTTGGGTTTTTGACTCTGACGAAGACCGCTTGTTACGGTTGAAAGATCTTAGTCTTGTTTTCCCATTTCTTATTGTGGTTTGATCATTGATATACACATATGTATGTATATATATATATATATATGTGTGTGTGTATATATATATACTCTCTTTCTCACCCTCAACTCATTCTTTCAGTTTTATGCAAATACATGCATTATAGTTTCTTAGTTTAGATACTAAAAAAATATTTTTATGCTTTTTTCAAAATGTAACTAAATAAGTCTCAAATTTAAACATAATGGATTCATTGTAAGTTAGCTTTCAAAATTTTGTTTGAAGAGAATAGACAAATGATATCCTATCGACCAGTCTTGATGTACTACTGCATCATTTATATTCTACCCTACTGCGGCAGTTTAGGAGTTAGTCGACACAATATCTGCACGTATCGATCTAACCAGCATCTGTTATTAAACAGTAATAGCTTTCAGCATCATTGTCTTATAGTTCCTGTAAGTCCAAATAATAACTTTATAAGCATATTTGTTTCTCACTATTTTTTTTTTAATGCAATCATATTCTATTGTTGATTATTGTTTCATTAACTTTAGCTAATAATTTTCAATAACAATTTTAAAAGTTTATCTGTCTTTTAGTTTGACTCAATTTATTTAGTATTTAAAAAAAAATTTTCTTTTAGTTTTACAATAAAATATGTGTATTGAAACATTAAACAAAAAGCAATAAGAAATAAATGGTTCTGAAGATGATATTATATGTTTGGGGAGGGGATTGAAACTAACCAAACCTAGGCAATTGAATCTAATTCTAATTGAGCTTAGAAAGAACTTGGCTAAACTGATATATAGCATTGGTATATTTCTGGTTTACTGTCTTACCTCAAAAGTTTGTATTACGGTATTTTTCACGTATATTTTGTTGATAATGTAAGTTGTATGTATAATTGAGAAAACAAATATACAATTGTAGTAAGAAAATTTTTCTCAATAGTCATTCACAGATGGATTTCTTTGTTTTGAATCCAACGGTAAACACATTTCCATTTGAATACTGGCAGTTTTACGTAGTTAGATATCATCCATCCATTGGCATGGATCACATAACGCCTTAGATTGGGGTTGGCATAAGAGGAGAGAATTATAAAAGTTGGAAGGATGTGAAACGTAGGTGGTCAGGCCCAGTCCCTGATCACCTTCTCCACCTCTTTTGTTTGTCCCTGCATATAGCAGGTTAACAGAGTAACCTCGCGAAGGTCGTAAGTCGGAGTTGAGTGCGCATAAATCACTCCATTACTACCCCAATCACTAACAAAAAAATCTGGAGTGGCCTACACTCTACTTTACTATAAGTAACTTAATGTCAAATTTCTTGAGTATATAAAACATAACGTCTCATTTAAGCATAACGTAAACATCTAAATGGGATATAATTATTAGCCTGTCATTCCTGAGGTAGTACAGATAGTGATTGAAGGACATATCAATTTATAACCTTATTTTTGTACATCACAAATAATTTATTATTTGCAAATAATTTCATTAGTATAACTACAGCAGTAATAACATTTTTGAAAAACCAAAGTAAACATTTCTTGAAACGAAATAGTATCCTACAAGAGAACATGGCTATTGTTCAAATAGCCAGTAGATTTCTTACATCGTTTACTTGACATCCTTCTACATTGAATATTAATATAAAATTTTCAAATTTAAAACAGGAAAATACCCTTTTTTTTCTCTGAAAAACATCTTAAACAGCGAAGAAAATGTTGTTTTAAGGTGATTTGTTAATTAAAGATGTACGATAATTACAGTTATTAATCTCTAAACGAAAGATTTATATTTTGAATTATCTTTTACATTTTTGGTTTTTAACAGAATTATTATAC